>CM041777.1:454749567-454798287 GCA_023374045.1 Limonium bicolor
GGTAATCTTGTGGTTGCTCTTGGGAACTCCGTCCCGTTTGTTGAGTATCGTGGTGTTTACATTAGGCATTTGCCTTACTGTGTTTAGGCTGGGTATCCCTTCCAGCTATCATGTATTTGCTTGATGTCATTGAGACATATCTAATGTCTATACTTACTAGTCTGTGCTCTTTGCACTTTCTAGTTCTTATTCCTTATCTCAGATGGTTTCTCTAAGTTCTTTATACTTACTTCTTAGCTGAGTTCCTTCTCCTTGATCGTTTGTGGCGTCCAACTGCTTTGGCTTGAACTTACTCATAGTCCGTAGAACGGAGTTAACTACTTCCCGTGCTTCGTACACTACATGTATACATACGTGGGGTACCTTGTTGATACGTTACCACTTACCTAACTATATGTCAGGCCCGCAAGTTCCTTCGGAGTGCGGTTGTCCCACATTGTAATACCCCAAATTTTTGTAACCCTAATGGAAACCATAGTTCCTTAGGAATTATTAGAGAACATTAGGAAACCCTAGTGGTCGGGAATCAACCAAGAAACCCTGCAGAAACCCTAATTAAGGAAGTCCCATAAAACAATGAAATTTCGGGAAGTTATTTAGATGTCAAAAAGCCCCGGTCAACTGTGGTCAAACCTAGGTCAACCTTGGTCTGACCTCGGTCAAACATTGGACATTGGTCAAACCTTGGTCAATGGTCAACTTTGACCATGATGATGCAGTGATGATGCAGTGGTGATGCAGTGATGATGTAGTGATGATGCAACGATGATGTCGGCATGACATAATAATGATGTAAGCGTCGAGGTGTCAAGAGATGATTAGTTACACATGGTCCAATCAAGAGAAGCCTTGTGTCATCTTCATTAATGACTAAACTCCCTTAGGTGTCACTTTATCATTCGACAGCAGTTGGAACCAATGAGGGTGAAACACATGTCCTAACCTTATTAATTATTCTTGTCCTTATATAATCATGAAGATGATAAGGCTTATCATCTTAATAATGAGGGGCGGCCACACATGGAGGGTGGAGATTAATCCAAGCAAAATATCTATGATCCAAGGGCTGTAAGTGAAGACATCTTTCTTAACCTCATCACTACTCACTATTCTTGTTTTATTCTCATTATTAGCCATGCCACTTGTCTCCTTCATTTAATGCACCGTGGATTAGGTGGAAGGATGGTATTTAACCTAGACAATTGTCACTAATCTAATGGCTTAGGAAGAGATAAGGATATCTAGGTAATCATTAGCTTATATTTTACAAATCTAAAGCCATTTTCTAATTCACTTTCGGCCAAGATAAGAAGGAGGACAACTGACTTCATCTCTTCATTATCTTATTCACCCTCATGCCATTAGAGTACTATGGAAGCTCATAGAACACAACACCCACCATTAGAGAAGAGAATTCAAGCTAGAAATCAAGGAAAAACAAGATTTCAAGGAGGGAGAAGGAGCTGGTGACCTTGGGCGAATTGGTTGGTGGAAGAAATTGATTCAATTAGCTAAGGAACTTGTAAGGTCGTGGCTAGAATGGCAAGGAGAGTCCAGGTAACACTTATGCTCACCATTTCTTTCTTTAAACCCTGATTTAGAGCTTTAACTCTTGTTGATGGTAACTTCCGAAACCTAGCTTCTCTTGAGCTTAAATTTTGACAGTGTTCTTAGATAGTTATTACTAGACTAAGATAAAAAATTCAGGCGAAAATACCTTTGGGAAGTAGGATAATATCTTGGAAACCTTTAGAAAGGAAAAATGTGTTTTAAGACTCCATGAGTGATTTCGATGGGATTTTGTTGAGTTTGGTGTGTTAGTATTACTATATTAACTCATAATAATTGATTATAGGTGGTGTGAACTCGTGGTTAGACATAAAAATGCTAGGTTAAGGTGGGAGGGCTTAAATGGTGCTTTAAGCCTTGAGACTTAGTTAAATAGGTTTCCGAATTCATCTTGCCTTGAAATTTTGAGGGTATTTTTATATTTCGAATTTAGATCTATGTTCAACATTTCAGGTCGAAACTCATTTGGGAAGTCATTCGAATTATAAGGAAGTGATTTGGGTTAAAGGTGTGCTTTAAGCTTGTATAAGTGTAATTGTGTGTTGGTTATTGGATTTAATGGTTTATCTGGTCATTATAGTCCTAATATGACTTGTGGTTTAAGTTTTATGAGATTGTGAAGTGTAAAATATATAAGGAAGTCCTGTAAGGATATGTATGTGTGTTAAAACTTGGAAAGAAGGAAAATTGTGTTTAAGTATGGTTTGGGGTGTTTTGTTGCTTGGTTTAGCCTTGAAAGGTTTGGAATGATATTGGGTTGACTATTTATCAGAAAATATGGTGTGGATATCTTAACCCCTTTCTAAGGATGATTGTGTGTAATATTCTTCTGGATGGTTTTGGAAATGATTTTTGAGTTATCCTTGTGTTGAATGTTGATTTATGAATGATAAGAGATTGAGCTGGTGTCTGATTGAGTGAATGGTATATTCATGGAAGGAGCTTATTATTACATGAATTGTGAAGAATCTATTCAAGAGTTGTACTACTTATTTGATCATGATTATGAATGTTGGATTGGAAATTGTATTGTGTGTGATACTATGTGATGGTGGACTTGTTGGTTGGTTGGATGGTGATATTGAGAAAGGCTATGGTTAGCCTCATTGAGAAAAGCTATTTGAGCAACTGAATATTAAGTCATTTTATGGTTTGCCGTATTGGCGACTGATTATTAGACTCCTACCAATGAATTGGGGTCGTCCTATGATCTACCCTTTGAGCTATGGTTAGCCTTAAGGGGTGTGCACACTTAAAGACATAGGGCCAGAGAATTGAGAGTTGTGGATTTCACTTTGTGATTCCAGTGGGGTGTTATGAATTATCCGATTCACAAGGTACGAATGTGATGGTAATCCAAGGGCAGGTAAACTCTTCTGTGTGATATACTTTTACTGCTTGCCTATGCTTGTCTGATGCTTAATTGTTATACAAAGAGTTTTAAAGAGAAAATGAATTTTACAAGGTGTGATATTTGTTACTCAGCTTTGCTGACGTTTTCTGGTTTGTGCCCTGTGGCCCCTTTGTGTGATTGCTTGCTGGCCACATATTTGTGTTTACGGTTGCAGGTGAAGTTAATTCTTTGTGTGATATTGCTCTTGAGCTTGGGACAAGGGAACGCGCCGACATAGCTAGGAATTTTATTTATTTGTAAGTGGCAAACTTTGGAGCATGTTCGGGAGTTAGGTTTGTAGGTGGATTAGCCTTAGCATCCACACTAGTTGGTGTGGGTGTGGCGGTAGCACTCCGGTTTGGTTTATGTGTTATTTAGTCTTCCGCTGTAAAATATTGTAGAAAGTTGTAGTAAAAAAAATAATAAATTTGGGTGTAAAAACCGGGGTGTTACAGAGTGGTATCAGAGCAGGTTTGGTCTTTAGGGAGCTTTGGCTGAGTTAAGATTAAATCTAGGCTTAAAAATTTGACAAGCCGTGGGGATGGGAATTGTGTTTGTTGCTTGTTACCTATTTGTTTGATTGTTTGGAATTAGTTGTGATCTCAGATAATTGGGGCTATACTAGGATAATACTGGAACTTGTTTAATTGTGCAAATTGCTTGAATCTGACGTGGAAGGTTGACCTTGATCCTGGTCAGATCAAGGGAAACTGAACACAAATTGAGGTGGAAGGATAGTTCAACACTGGCACTGACCATGGCAGGGTTGGAGGATTCCTGAAGCTTCCTGTAAGTGATCACGAAAAATTAGATCAGAGTAGCGCAGTGGAAGGTGTGGTGTAAGACATAGGTGTTGATTAGTGGTGAAATAATTGAGGATAGTTTGATATTAATATTGAAGATTGATGCAATATGACACTTAAAGTGTTTGCATGTTTATATGATCTAAATTATCTTTGCTATGTGGTGAATTATCTAAGTAGATGGATCGTTATTGTATGTGGTGAATGTTGTCACTTTATGTGGTAAATTATTTGAGGTTGTTGTTATTTGAGGTAGTTATATAAATCACTTGTGGTGGTTGAGAATCTTTGTGTTGTTATGTAGATATAATGCGTATAGTGGAGAAATAATGTTGATAAGTCTTATTGTTATGTGATGTGACTGTGAGGTGAGTTTAAGCTTCGAGGACGAAGCTTTTTAACGGGGGAGAATGTAATACCCGAATTTTTGTAACCCTAATGGAAACCATAGTTCCATAGGAATTATTATAGAACATAGGAAACCCTAGTGGTCGGGAATCAACCAAGAAACCCTGCAGAAACCCTAATTAGGAAGTCCCATAAAACATGAAATTTCGGGAAGTTATTTAGAGTCAAAAAGCCCCGGTCAACTGTGGTCAAACCTAGGTCAACCTTGGTCTAACCTCGGTCAAACATTGGACAATGGTCAAACCTTGGTCAATGGTCAACTTTGACCATGATGATGCAGTGATGATGCAGTGGTGATGCAGTGATGATGCAGTGAGTGATGATGCAGCGATGATGTGGCATGACATAATGATGATGTAAGCGTCGAGGTGTCAAGAGATGATTAGTTACACATGGTCCAATCAAGAGAAGCCTTGTGTCATCTTCATTAATGACTAAACTCCCTTAGGTGTCACTTTATCATTCGACAGCAGTTGGAACCAATGAGGGTGAAACACGTGTCCTAACCTTATTAATTATTCTTGTCCTTATATAATCATGAAGATGATAAGGCTTATCATCTTAATAATGAGGGGCGGCCACACATGGAGGGTGGAGATTAATCCAAGCAAAATATCTACGATCCGACGGCTGTAAGTGAAGACATCTTTCTTAACCTCATCACTTCTCACTATTCTTGTCTTATTCTCATTATTAGCCATGCCACTTGTCTCCTTCATTTAATGCACCGTGGCTTAGGTGGAAGGATGGGATTTAACCTAGACAATTGTCACTAATCTAATGGCTTAGGAAGAGATAAGGATATCTAGGTAATCATTAGCTTATATTTTACAAATCTAAAGCCATTTTCTAATTCACTTTCGGCCAAGATAAGAAGGAGGACAACCGACTTCATCTCTTCATTTCTTATTCACCCTCACGCCATTAGAGTACCATAGAAGCTCATAGAACACAACACCCACCATTAGAGAGGAATTCAAGCTAGAAATCAAGGAAAAACAAGATTTCAAGGAGGGAGAAGAGCTGGTGACCTTGGGCGAATTGGTTGGTGGAAGAAATTGATTCAATTAGCTAAGGAACTTGTAAGGTCGTGGCTAGAATGGCAAGGAGAGTCCAGGTAACACTTATGCTCACCATTTCTTTCTTTAAACCCTGATTTTGAGCTTTAACTCTTGTTGATGGTAACTTCCGAAACCTAGCTTCTCTTGAGCTTAAATTTTGACAGTGTTCTTAGATATTTATTACTAGACTAATCAACAATTCAGGCGAAAATACCTTTGGGAAGTAGGATAATTCTAGGAAACTTTTAGGAAGGAAAAATGTGTTTTAAGACTCCATGAGTGATTTCGATGGGATTTTGTTGAGTTTGGTGTGTTATTATACCTATATTAACTCATAATAATTGATTATAGGTGGTGGGAACTCGTGGTTAGACATAAAAGTGCTAGGTTAAGGTGGGAGGGCTTAAATGGTGCTTTAAGCCTTGAGACTTAGTTAAATAGGTTTCCGAATTCATCTTGCCTTGAAATTTTGAGGGTATTCTTATATTTGAATTTAGATCCATGGTCAAAATTCAGGTCGAAACTCATTTGGGAAGTCATTCGAATTATTAGGAAGTGATTTGGGTTAAAGGTGTGCTTTAAGCTTGTATAAGTGTAATTGTGTGTTGGTTATTGGATTTAATGGTTTATCTGGTCATTATAGTCCTAATATGACTTGTGGTTAAGTTTTTGAGATGTGAAGTGTAAAATATATAAGGAAGTCCTGTAAGGATATGTATGTGTTAAAACTTGGAAAGAAGGAAAATTGTGTTTAAGTATGGTTTGGGGTGTTTTGTTGCTTGGTTTAGCCTTGAAAGGTTGGAATGATATTGTTTGACTATTTATCAGAAAATATGGTGTGGATATCTTAACCCCTTTCTAAGGATGATTGTGTTGTAATATTCTTCTGGAGGTTTTGGAATGATTTTTGAGTTATCCTTGTGTTGAATGTTGATTTATGACTGATAAGAGATTGAGCTGGTTTCTGGTTGAGTGAATGGTATATTCATGGAAGGAGCTTATTATTACACGAATTGTGAAGAATCTATTCAAGAGTTTTACTACTTATTTGATCATGATTATGAATGTTGGATTGGAAATTGTATTGTGTGTGATACTATGTGATGGTGGACTTGTTGGTTGGTTGGATGGTGATATTGAGAAAGGCTATGGTTAGCCTCATTGAGAAAAGCTATTTGAGCAACTGAATATTAAGTCATTTTATGGCTTGCCGTATTGGCGACTGATTATTAGACTCCTACCAATGAATTGGGGTCGTCCTATGATCTACTCTTTGAGCTATGGTTAGCCTTAGGGGGTGTGCACACTTAAGGACATAGGGCCAGAGAATTGAGTTGTGGATTTCACTTTGTGATTCCAGTGGGGTGTTGAGATTTACCGATTCACAAGGTACGAATGTGATGGTAATCCAAGGGCAGGTAAACTCTTCTGTGTGATATACTCTTACTGCTTGCCTATGCTTGTTGATGCTTAATTGTTATAAAGAGTTTTAAAGAGAAAATGAATTTTACAGGTGTGATATTGTTACTCAGTTTGCTGATTTTGTTTGCCTGTGGCCCCTTGTGTGTGCTTGCTGTTGTGTTTATGGTTGCAGGTGAAGTTAAATTCTTTGTGTGATATTGCTCTTGAGCTTGGGACAAGGGAACGCGCCGACATAGCTAGGAATTTATTTATTGTAAGTGGCAAACTCCTTGGAGCATGTTCGGGAGTTAGGTTGTAGGTGGATTAGCCTTAGCATCCACACTAGTTGGTGTGGGTGTGGCGGTAGCACTCCGGTTTGGCTTATGTGTTATTTAGTCTTCCGCTGTAAAATATTGTAGAAAGTTGTAGTAAAATAAATAAATAAATTAGGGTGTAAAAACCGGGGTGTTACACACATCCCGTAATAGGGTACACTCGTAGTGCTCGTCACACGCCTAGGTGAAGTATTCTGTTGTCAACTCCTCTTGTATCATTCTATGATACTCACCGTAATTCTGTTGGTTTGGTTTTAAAATCCAAGGTTTTTAAAAGAAAGGTTGTGGTTTTGAAAGAAAACTTGGTTTTGAAAAATGACAGTTCGGTGTTAAAAGAAATTCTTCATGGCGTAGCCATGTTTGTGGTCTTGACCAAGTTCAGCTTCCTGCTGACTGGTATGTCCTTTGTACTACGGTCGGGCCATCAGGCCTTTCCAAGGTTTCGTCCTTCCAGTTTTTAGGATGTGTGATCCTGTAGTTATTCCATTATGGCCACAGTACATTACTATGTATTTGTGGTGTGCTAGGGTTCCTCTACATGTTTCTGTCCTTACTGCACTTGCCGTGGCAAGTGCGTGATACTGGTGGTTTTTGGGTGAACCCATACCTGTCACGGTATGGTTTCCACTGGTATTTGATAGTCTTGTTGACTCCTCCTTTGATCATATTGATCATTTACTTAGGTTAATTAATCCTCTGAGTCACTTCTCAGTAAGTTTGATATGGCTGTCCTTGATCAGGGTACTTCTCCACTCCTTGGAGATCCCTGATTATTTGTTCTGTGTTTTCCCTTGTTGCTCATTCCCACACATTTTGTGGTTACTGAGCCTTAGTTGGTTTAGGCACTACAGTTGTAGTTGCGTCAGATTATATCTTGTGCGTGTTCTTGTAGCTGTCTGAGCTACGTTGGCCAGGTTTTGTAACCTTTTTGGCGTTGTACTTTTGGGGTTATTCACTCCTGACCATGTCCTTAGTAAGTTGGTACACCAGTGGTGGTATTATTTAACCATTACTGTCCCGCAAACTTGTGTCTCGGGTTCCATTTCTGCTCCTTTTCCATTCGTTGCACGGTTAGTACTTCTTTTCTTACTGTTGGTTGACTAGTTAGGTTTCGCGACTACTAAGCATGTCGCCCCATGCTGTTGTAAGTTGTAGCCTCCTCATGGTTGGAGCGCTCATCCTACCACTATTAAGTGCTGGTATCGTTATTCAATCGGGATCCATCTCCGGGACTTCCAATTCTTGGAATCTACCATATGTCGGTTCTTGTTTATTGTGTGATCGTTTCACAACTGCCAGATCGGGTTCTCCCGAGCATGAGAGGACTTTCCTTCTCTGTGGCATCCTTTCCCAAGTTATACCAAGGGTTTGTGGAGGGCGGGTCTGGTATTGTAGGTATCCGGTACACACCGGGAGTTCCTAACTAGCATATCTCTAATTGTAACACTCAGCCCTTAGCCCTAAGCATCTAGATTCTAACTCGGTATTTCCAGTCATCAGAGCGATACTTCGCTCTGATACCACTTTTTGTAACACCCCTACCGCTAATACTGTCATTACCGTCCACTCTCCTCGTACTTCTAGATTCACGCAGCGGATACATATTTACACAACGGTGGGTGATACAATGCCGTTAGCCACCCACGTGACTAACAAGGCTACTACTACTACATACAGCATCGGTCTGATGGACCGGAATATCCGAGTACTACACACTTACAATACATACTCCAATTATCAAATCAAATACTAGCACTTCCCATTCATCACAATACTCCATAAGTTCAATACAATATAATACACCGAGTTTACTATGTTCCTTATACAAATACAACACCTCTATCAATTTCATAGATACTCATTAAGAGTCTAACCACTACCCATTCCTCACAAACTACTTACTTTCTAAGTACAAGGGGTGTGCCACTTAGTACGCTTCTACATTCTACTTCTAACTATCCAAGTGTAGCCACCGGTCTCTTACCTTGACCATATCCGCTTCGGGTACCTGCACACTAAAAACGTTTCCCCCTAGGGGGTCAGCTTACGCTGAATATGACTTCCGCATACCCCGCGTACTAGCGAGGGTACGCCGACCACTTGGTCGAATACATGCAATTCATTTTATTCAAACATACATGCATATATGCTCTTATACACAATACTACAATACTTTACGCAAGGAATACATTCACACACTTCATTACTTACAAGGAATACAATACAAGACATCCAATACATACTTAACTTCTTCCGAAATACACATACGCAATACATACACCATACATACTCAATACACCGTACTTGTTAGCTTCATTGGTCCACCCGGGTTAATCGGGTGGAGATTATCTTTTACTCGGGGTCAATGACTTACACCCACCAAGACCATTACTTGAACAATACTTACTTTACTTACTACTTACTCAAGTTAAGTCGTCGGGACCTCCGGGCAGGGACTACACCATCCCACCACCGGGCTTACTTGGTTCACCAATCCAGGATGCTACCCATTTAAGGGGTTTGGGCCGTGGACCAGTTAAAGAACCAGGAACTGGATCCAACCTCTTGTGTCTCCTCATCCTCACGTGTGGCCAAAACTATATCAGACTTCTACTCATTTCAATTTACTCAATACTTACGTTAGGAGTTAGGTAGTTAGGAATTGGTAGAAGTCACACATCCAAGCCACATACACAAATACATTGCTCATATACACATCCATACAAAATACAATACATTACGCAAGTACAATACAAGATACAAATTCACTCCATCATCATTCATATATTTCATGAATTATACAAACTGGTGTTCAAGACATTACATATCAGGAACAACTTAAACAAGCACAAGTAGGCGCAATATAGTCCGATTCATGCATTTATCTTATTTAGGTGATCAAATAAGCACACAAATCGGGGTAACCAGGTTAGGATACAGAGCATGAAGAAATCATACCTTGCACCGTTGATTTGGACTCACCAACTCCTCTTCGGTGTTCGACTAATCAAATCCTATCACATACATGCGATCGAGCGGTTAGTTAACTATAATTAACTTAACTCGTTTCATCTTTTATATTTCTCGACTTATAGTTACTATGTCTTTACAATTCTTACACTTACACATTGTTTACTTACTCTTCATTACTTTTAAAACTTGTTCATACCCTTAATGACATTTAAACATCATTTGTAACACCCCTCTCAAAAACACACGTAATAGTCACTCACGTCAACAGATAAAATAAGGCATCTTACAGCGGAAGAATAATTAACATCATTAAAACTCACTCGGGTGTCACCTACCATTACTCGCCCATGCGAGTAACGGAGCAGAAACTAAATCCAACACTAAACAACAACACTACTAGCCGCTGTGACAACGAGATATACTATACATCATACTAAGTCCGCATCCTATACATCATTCTATCCAAGGGTAACTTTACGACAGTGAGCCTCTACTCAAGTCCCAATAAATACAACCATACCATGCTACACTCGTAACTGACGGTGTTATACAAATAAACTTTGTGTACAGTAATTTAATTCACCCTGACTACCCGGTACCCGCACTTCGGCTTCACGTTGATCAGCAACCTGCACAATAAGTGTAGTCTCAGCGATAGATGCTGAGTATGCCGGATCTGGACCCTATTGGTCACTTGTCATTTTTAACCGTCTTGATATTAGTTTGATTTCATGCTTTACCATTTTACAGATAATAGATACTGTAACAGCATGCATGATTATATAATCATTCATCCAATCCAATCAGTCATACATGAATATACACAGTAGTGTCATACATCATACAATACAATAGCATTGAGAACTCATTCATCGTGTTAACATCATCACATAATACATCACTCGGCCCTCCGGGCCTTCACAAATCATTTGTTTTAGTTAGCACATTCGGGCGTCAGTTAGGACAACCCGAAATATACTCACTTGGACAGTAGTCCCACGTACACACAAGGTGCTCACTGCCCTGATCATCCGAAGACTCTGGGACTTATTCACTTTGCCTTTGTAAGGCGTCCATTTAGGTGGCCAAGGGCCTGGTGCCAACGGTAGCACACTCCGCCTGACGATCTATGTAGGCTCGTTCAGGATTAACTAGGGTAAAACCCGATACGGATAACCCAAGAGATCTCTACGCGTGCACCAGCAGCCAGGACTGTCGGTATTAAGGTACATCATCACATTCATTCACACTCCACTGTTAATTTTGTTAGTTAGATAGTCAGTTACAGTTTTTGTTATGGAGAACATCACTTAATTTGTTGGCTGCCCTATGGGTCTTACGCATGCCTAGAATTATTCTAGGTAGTATTCACGTTCGAGTCAAAGCTCTAGAGACCGACAATGTCGTGTCACGTTCCTAAGTGTTTTACTTAGGTTATAACTACATACTTGTAATACTTAGCGTATTAAGTCAAGCAACAGTGGTCTCAATCACACATTTCGCATATGTAGTTTTGTATAAGTCGATCTATAGTCGACGTAGTATTAGTCCCGTAGGACATTCGTGCATAAATAAATAATGCAGTGAACATAACTACACACACATAAATCACATACATACATTCACACAAGTTATTTATCAAACAAATCCGAGCCCGAGGAATTCCTCAGGACAACCCGGATCAAATCCCTTTACATACCGTACACCGTGTCAAGGTCGCGCAGTGTAGACCACTAAGTTTTTCTCGAGCGCGCACACGTCTGATCGGCGATCTAACAATACAGAGAACGCTAAGTGTCAATCCACATGACATTATGTTTCGGTATTTCCGAATAACATCAGTAACCCCGGTAATACAACTGTTATGAGTTCCGGTATTGTTAACTTTAAGCTTTTTTTTTACTCGTAGTGTGAGTTAATACTCGGTTTACTTGGAGTATGGAACCTTCCATTATACACTTGTTATCTTTCATTCAAGGTTTGTTTATCATACTAAAATCGTATGTTGACTATAGTATTTTCATGTCATTGTATACTATAGTTTATATCTTTATTCTTGACATGTGTTTACATATACACATGCGCTCAGTATGACGGTTCTATTAAACTATGGTTTTGCTCACATACTATTGTTTAGCGTTACACTTATTTCTCGATGTTTTATAGTATGATATTTTATGTGTCATTCAACTTTATAACATATAGTTTTGGCAACTATATGTATGTACGAAAATAATGGACACGCACATATATTATACATGTGCTCCTTAATTTACATAATTCTTATTGATCACAATATAACTGCATACCTATCATATGTTGTAGGTACTTGATTTTATAACATCAAGACCTTGTAGTAGAATGTAGCCCAAGATTTTTTTGGCACTTGTTATAATTACCGGAAATGTATGTATCTTGATTCCATTTCCTACCAAATCCCATACTCTCAATATCTCAATTTCACCACTCACTTATATCATACTGGATTCATCATACATTATAAAATTTTGCAACTATATTGTATCTTAATCCCTACTGCAGCTCAGCTACAAAGAGCAACTTATACATGAAAACTGAAACAATCGACTACACAACCCTTCTTGGTTCTTCATTTAGTTTGTTGATTGGTTCTTAGACTTCTCAAAACTTTTACACCACTAGACAATTTCATAAGGAAGGATTTGGGACTCAAGATAACTCAAAACAAGTCTGTTATTATCTCTGGAAGTCGGTTTTACAGAAGACAGAAAACATGCAGAAACTGTAAATGTATGTTGTGTGACTCTTCTTTAAGCTTTCCTCTTGATTTAGTTACTGGCTTCCAAACTCACCCAAGGTGTTTGTAACTTCACTTGGGTATATTAGGTTTGTTTTAGGGTCATTAGCCACACAGTATTACTCTTTATGTGCCCTCTGTATGCAGTTATACAGAACCGAAATTGGCGAACCAAGGCTGAACTGTTAACCCCTTTATATGTCCTTTCCTCTTGTTACCAATCTGGTTTCTTATTCCCATAGTTAATTAGATCCTTAGTTAAGGGTCCTAGTATAATTCCATCCTCCAAATGAGCCCACACCATATCATTAACACCACTAAAAAAAAAACTTTATACAGCAACCACCTTGTTGCAGAAACAGGAAGTATAAAACTGACATGGCTTATTCTTTCTCTCAACTCTGTCCATGAACTTGACTTTCATTCTCTCCCAATGTCTAGCTACTTAGTGAACATCTTAGTATAGTGTTTAATCCTCAAACAGAATCACCACAACCTCATTAAAACAACTGTAATCATCCCCGCACTAATTAAAACTGAAACAGAAGCCAAAAACTGGTGTAACTCTTTTTATCTTTTCTTCCCTTCTGATTACTTCGATTTCCATCTTTCCCACAGTGTCTCTAAGTTTACTTAAGTGTATTAGATATACTCTAGGTTCATTGGTAACTCAGTACGCCACCATTACTGCTCTGAAGTTCATTCTACAGAAACGTAAATCTGGAAAAAAAAACTGAAACCATGCAACTGTTGCATTCTTGTATCCTGTTTCTTTCTGTTTATCAATCTGGTCCTTATCTTTCCCTCACCTTATTTACATGAGTCAACCAGATTTCTAGCTCTTCTTCAACCCACTGCGACACTCATATAGTCTCTGTACCAGTTACACATAGACAACTACAAATAACACTTAGAAGAAAAGAAAACTGAAACTGTGAACTTCAACCCATGAAGCTGATATACATCTATACGTTTTTCTGCTGTTTCAGTATGTCAAATGACTCCACAACTGGTTTAGCTATTTAGTTAGAACCCCAATACAGCTTCTAACTTCCAAAACAGGCCCAAAGCATTTCTGAAAAAGGTTACACAGAAACCCAGTTCTTCAGTAAGACTATAAGTCTGGGATATCGAATCCTGATATCCTTATTCTCATTCTTTCATGTTATTAGCATATCTGTCCCTTCATTTATCCCCAAGCACTTACCCACTTAGCTAAGTGTAGTATCTATTTTTTTTTTAAACTTAGAAGTCAAGCTAACCAGTTTTGTTAACTCCACTGGTGCGTTCTAGGTACTGAACAGAAGGGAATGAAAACTGCAACAGAACTGATGTGGAGTTCCTATTTTTTTGCTATTGTTTTCTTCTGTTCTTTTAATCTCTCTTATGTTTGTTAGTAATCTGTCTTTCAATTCATCCCAAGGTACTCTCCTACTTAATTAAGTGTTCTAGCTCTATTTTAACCCAAGGTAACTTGTTGAAGCCACTAAATGTCCCAATCCTGATAAGAAATGAAAAAACTGAACTATGAACCTGCAATACCAGGTGGCCATGTTTCTACGGTCTTTCTTTTTTTCTTCGATAACTGGTTTGGTTACCAGTTTTCTCTCATTATCTAGTTATTTGATTACATGACTAAACATTTCCAAACTCCAAACAACCCAATGCACCATTAGCATTTATAGAGCATCATCGTATCAAAACTGGTGAGTATTTCTAAAGAATTGAAGCATCAGTCTGGTAACTCATCCATCTGTGTGTTTTTCTTGTGCTCACTGATTAAGTTTCCCTGTTTTCCCAACTTGCTGACACAGCTTTTTAGTGTTCCACTAAAGTTTCCATTCACAAACATTTGGTTATTGTTACTAGATTAATTGTATACTGAGCCTCGGGACTGATCCTACTGAAATAAAACTGAATCACTACCTTCTGTGTTAATATGTTGCCTATTTCTCCTAGGTCGCCTAGTCATCTAGTTACATCGGTTAATATGGTTTAGAGTCTTAGTAAAGTTATAAGCTCGAAGCAACCCAACATAATGCCGCTATTCCTACTGAGACATGTTTACACAGAAACCAGAAAATCTAGAAACTGATAACCCAAACCTGACCTTCTTCTGTTACTTACTCATGTTCTAACATGTTGACTGATCTTCCCTAGATTCCCCAGCTGTTGGTTATATATATCTTAATATAGTTTTGGCTTTAAACAGCTCAAGGCAATCAAGGGCTACGCTACTGAAACTGCAATAGAAATAGAGGGTATAACTGGTGCATATGTTTCATATTCTTTGAAAGTGTTATCTGTTTTTGCTTCTTGTTCTTCAACACTCTCACTTTTAGATACTTAGTCAGGTGCACCAGTAATGTACTAGTTGTGTTAGGTTCATAGACAAATTCACAGCACCCCGTGACAATCCGTATACAGAAGCCTGTTGTTACAGGATTCAAAAATCTACAACTGAAACCTAACAGTTTGTCTGGTTTCTAGTTATTGCATCAGTAATTACTAGTTCCATATGCAACATTTATCTCCCAAAACAGCACACACGTAAGAACTTCTTGTTAGTTCAGAAGTTTGCTACCTCACGGTTTTCTTTTTCTGAGTTGAAGTTGGAGTTCCCTTGTTGATCCTTGGCACATTCGAGACTTCCAGCATCAGTGGTCACGTGACAGCTACTGTAAAAAGTTACTCAGAAGTCACACTGTGATAATTCAGAGAAAGGATATGGGTTGGACCAATCTGAGGTAAATGTGTTGTTACCTTGTTTTTTTGTGTCTTACCGACAATGGCATAACAAAAAGATTTGTTTGGTCTAACTCCCTCACTAAGCTGGGTCTGATCATTGGTCTTTTACATGAAGAAAAACAGGAAGGAGAGTTCAACTCAGCTGAGATAGTTACTGGTAGCAATGAAGAAAGTAGTGCTCAAGGCTTACCGAAGTGATCAAGGAAAACAGGGTGTACACTTGGGTCTTTCCTTCCTCCTCCATCTGGGTATGTTCCTCTGATCTTTCCACATAAAAGAGTAGGGAATAGAGTTTAGTAACAGCTGAGGTTGTAACCGAAAATGGAGAGAAGAAGTTTTGTTGGTTTCTGGCTGGTTTTACCTTGGAGAGTCCTAGTTTGCTCTCCCTGTCTTCTTCCAGTTTCCAACCGAGGTTTCCCTTACCTTCACCAACTCATCTCTGTCGTAGCATCTTTAAGCAGCCACCATGGTAGTGGAGTGTTGGTTCACGGTGAGAGGAGTCGCAAGAGTGGTGCTGGCTTCCGACTGAAGAGGAGAGGTGAGGTTTTCGGTTCTGTGTGGGTGTGTCCAGGTAGAAGTGCATGTCAAGGGAATTGAGAAGATTGAGGAGATTGAGGTTATTCTTCAATGCAATGCCCATACTAGCAGGATGGAGGGATGTCGGGTATGCCATCTCGAGTCACGCATTTGTATGGGGAAGAACAGTACACAGCAGAGGTTTGTTCTATCGGTAGCTTAAGCTTGGAGTTCAGGGACTGTTTGGTAGTAAAATAGTAGTTCAGTGTGGAGTAAGTGAGTAGCTTGCTACTTGCTATAATTCGCTGGAGCATAATACCGAGTTTGAGCACACTCAACCGGTTAAGGCTTCGGGAATGGTATGAAAGGTCTCGGGTTCAAATCCCGGTTAGAGCATGGTTGCTCTTTTTTTTTCAGCATTATTTATCTATTCTTGTATAAGTGACTGTATTAACATGTCGCGTTATTTGTTATACGTACACATAATATAAGCGACTATTTCGCTGTGTCTCGTTGTTGATTATACCCTTATATGGATACGGATATTTTATTTTTTTTTTTTTTTTATACATACAACGTTATAATATTGTAACGTTGTGTATAAATATTTTTCATGTACATATATATATATATATGCACGCGACTGTATTTATATGCCATGTTGTCATGTTTTCGGACATGTATATGCCCGTACTAAATCTAATTGTTCGCTTGTTCGCAAGTTGTCACCTACTCATAAAATGTAACACATTCTCTTAGATGTAACCTTATGCCATAAGGTTTTTTTTTACATGCTTAATTGTTTAGGCCTTAATGTGATTAATTATATGTTTAAATCATGTTTAATTAAGTAGGGGTATTTCATCATTAATTACATACTAATTACCTTATATTATCATTACCACTCAATTCCTCATCTTAAAATTCCATTTTTACACTTTCTGTAGCATTTTTGTGTTGGCTCCGGGTTTGTGTCTGAGTTTGTAAACCCGGACCAACCCTTTGGGAACGTTCTGTCAAGTTTTTATGGTGGTTCGGGTTTATGTACCAGTTTACAAACCCGGACCATCACTTTAGAAAACCTTCTGTCGTATTTTTAAGGTGGTCCGGGTTTGTGTACTTGTTTGCAAACCCGGACCATCCTTCAGCGATACTCTCTGTCAAGTTTTTGAGGTGGTCCTGGTTTGCGTACTTGTTTGCAAACCAGGACCATTCCAGCAAGAAGGCATTCTGCCAAGTTTAAGAGGTGGTCTTGGTTTGTGTACTTGTTTGCAAACCAGGACAAATCTAGTGTGTTGCAAATTTCCAGTTTTAAAGCTTTGTTTCAACTTCAATCTTTTACCAACTTCTTCCCCAAGCTTCTTACATATAATCTAGCACATTTTAGCATTGATTAAGCACTTTAAACTAGCCTAATCCACCTCTATCAAAATCTGTTACAAAACACTCCACTGTCAGTTTTTCTCCCTGTTACATTTTCTTCTTCCATAATGCTACAGATTTTTCCTTAAACCTTTACCATTCAATACTCCCTCTAACAATGCTTCTCCTAGCATTCTAAATCCATTACTTTGCCACTCTAGTTCTCCTCATTACCTAGACCCTCTTCAAATCTGTTTTCAAGGTACTAAACTACTCACTTAAACTCTCCAAGTACACCTAGTTACCACCTAGGTTATCCTATCTTCTTCCACATCTAAGTCCTTCAATTTCCATACATATTTGGGCAGAGGTCCCCCTATATTTTAACATTGCCCACATGCATTCTCAGCCCACACAT
Organism: Limonium bicolor; assembly: GCA_023374045.1. Taxonomy (NCBI): domain Eukaryota; kingdom Viridiplantae; phylum Streptophyta; class Magnoliopsida; order Caryophyllales; family Plumbaginaceae; genus Limonium; species Limonium bicolor. Next base: position 454,767,331 of record CM041777.1, read on the forward strand.
TCATTCCAATTCCCATATCAGTACCAACATCAAACAACACTATCTCACACATACATTCCCTACATAAACATACTCATTATCCAATGTTTTCCCAAGCTTTTTAACATCTTTTAAAACCTCCAAAACTGTCACATTCTCTTCCTCATTATACTACAATATACTTACTACTCACACTTAACAATTTATTTACTTATTTTCAAAAGCTTCAAACTACAAATACCATCCACATTAATATACCCATACTCTTCCTATTGTTACGGTGATTTCTAAACCTTGTTACAGCAATGCATTTATACATACACGACATCAAAACTGTATAGAGACTTCTCTTTACCTTGGGTTTCCTTGATTCCTTTTTCTTTCTCTCCTTCTCTTTTCTTGCTCCTCTTTCCTTCTTTGTTTTCTTGATTTATTTAAGCCAAGCTACACCAAGTAACAAGGCACACGCATACACACCAATACTAGTAAATTTTCTATCTCACGTATTAAACCCTAGATTATGAGAAACCACTTAAAACACTTAGTGGGTCTTACCTTGAGTTTCTAATGGAGTTTTTGAGTAGAAAATGACAAGGCTTCAACTCCTCTTTTGAAGTGCCAAACTGGCTGAGTAATGGAATAGTGGTACATTACGTGAGTTTTGTATTTTTGCAAGGAAAAGATGAAAAGAGTGAAGCTTTGGTCTACTTCTTACCTTAGAACATGGAGACGAAGGTAGATCTTGAAATGGTGCTCCTGGATCTCTTAAACGATAATACCCTCAGAAATAAAGTTGGAGGTTTTAGATTTTTGAAGGGTGAATAATCTCCTAAGCGATACGAATCCAACGGTATAATTTTTGTAGCATTTGGTGGTGGTTTAGGCTTTCAAAAATGAAGAGAAAGTGGGCTGTTTGTGAGTGGCTCTCAAATCGCCATTACAGTCGAAGGAAGGAGAAGAAAGAACCAGAGAGGGGTGTGGGTGTTCTGTACGTGAGTGAGAGAAATGTGAGGGGTGAGAGAGAGTTTTACTTTTTGACTTGTTTTTATTTCTTTTGTCCTTTGTACATAGAGGGGAATTAAGAGAGTGTGAGAGAGTAGTGTAATCGGCTACCCATAGAGCCCATATGGGCTTTTAAAATTTTAATTGCAATAGTGGACACACTAGTTTGCTTTATTTACACTCTCACCCCACAACTTCTCTCGATTTTACAGTTTTTACTATTTTCTTGTTTAATTGATTTTATTGGTTCTAGACCTTCATTAATGTTTATTAATGACTATTTGGTTGACCAAAATTGTTACGAGTCTATTTAACCCGCTTAAAGTTGTGTTTTCCCGGTTTCCTCGAAAAACGTGCTTTAAGGTTCGTTTGTGGTTTTAACCCATTTTATGGATCCGTTTTCTTTGGGAGTTGTTCCCATATATTATTTAGGCCTTATTAAGCCTTTAGAATCCATATAATATGCTAACCGGGGTCTCATACCTCCTATGGTTATTTAACGCTTATTTAGCGTTTTTCACTTTTCAAGCGTTTCTTCATTTCTTTTGGATTTATTTTTCCTTACTAATATTACTTAGGCGTTATTAGGCCCTTAAATACGGATTATAATAATCTTAATCACTATATTTAAGTTCGGGGTATTTCACTTACGAGACAAAAGTGAATAGTCAGGGGCCTCCGGACCTCTGGCGAAATGAGCACCTATGTGTGTACGGGAGGACTACTGTCCATGATGTGGTTATCAGGTTGTCTTAACATGATGCCCAACTGGTATTAATTAAACATGGTTGGATGGGGCCTTAAATGCAAAGGTAAATTAACTATGCAAACTGTACGCTACGGCGATTGTACATTGTACATTATACTGTTATTATTTCGATACGTTCGATATACAATTGTTGTTGGTAATATTAAATGAATGTTTGAATTGGATGGATGGTTAAGTGTTATGAATGTTTGGATGGATGATTATGTATATTTTTGCATATATATTACAGTACTGCTTATAACTGTAAATGGAAAAGCATGAAACCAATCTAATAATAAGATGGTTAAAATGACTAAGTGACCATTAGGGTCCAGGCCCGGCATACTCAGCGTCTGTCGCTGATACTACACCATTATGCAGGTTGTTGATTATTGTCGAAGCCGCAGTGCGGGAACAGGGTAATTAGAGTTTATTTCGATTACCACACAAGGAGTTTATTTGTATAGCAATGAAGATGGTGAAATGTATTATGGTACAATTATGTATATTTGGGATTTGGGTAGACGCTCACTTGTCGACGTTTATGAGTATGGACTTAGTATGATGTATATGATTTATCTCGTTATCACAGCGGTTAGTAGTTTGTTTTGGTTGGTTGTTGGATGTAGTTTGGCTTCGTTGCTCGCATGGGCGAGTAATGGCCGGTGACACCCGAGTGAGTATTGTTTTTATTATTTATTCTTCCGCTGTAAGACGTTTTATTTATTGCTACGAGAGAGATTATTACGTGATTATGGATATGGGTGTTACAGCCAATGTTTGTAAACTCTCTCTCATGGGAGTTCTGTCGGTATGATTCCACTGCACCAATGGGCTGACCTGGTCCTCTTAGCTATCGAACCATGTTTACCTCATGATTTAGTCCTTTTTCGGGTACCACTTTGGATGCAAACTGTTGTCTTTGTACCATTTTCGATGTTCTTTAAGTTCCCAAACTTTAATTCTCCTTTATGGATCTTTTCCTCGAGGACACCAACTTGTCCCATCAGCATGTCAAAATTAGGAAAGTATGTGAATTTCAGCTTGTCATTGTATTGCTTCTACATGTTCTCGATTACCATTCTAATTTGCTCCTGTTCGTCCATCCTTGTGAGCGTAGCAGCTGCCTTCTTCCTCCAACGCTTGATGAAGTCGGACATTAATTCACCTTCTGTTTGTTGCATGCTTGCAAGATCAGCCCTAGTGACTCCAAAACTTCTAGCGTACTCGAAATGGTGCAGAAAAGCTTCACAAAACTCCTCATAGGTCTTGGCATTCATCCTTTGAGTTGTGTACCAACGCTGAGGAGTCTCGTCAAGGTAGCGAGCAAATAGCATGTCGTTTAGCATAAGGATGGACATTTCTCTATTGAACATTGCCAAATGAAGCTGTGGGTCGGAGGAACCTTTGTACAGTGGAAGTGTTGACAACTTCAACTTTGGAGGGAGATCAACCTTGGGATATAATCCAGTGGAAAAGTAGTCAAAACCGGGTAGCTTGTTGGCCCTCTCCATGCGCTCAATCTTTTTCAGCATCCCATTGAATTCCACAGCTAACTGGGCATGCGTGTTGATCGGACTTCCTCCTTCTGCCATACTTGGGATTCGGGCCTACCTGTTTTCAAAGTATCGTCTGTCAGAAAGCAAAATTGGACTGGGCTGAATTTCCGGGCCGCAAAGAATTTTTTGGTTAGAACTTGTCTGGGCTGCGAGAAAAGCACATGATCTGGAATGTTTTGAAGATTGTGGATCGGTACTAAGGCCCAAATGAGTTGGAAGAGAGACACATGGGCCAGAATGATTCATGAGTTGTGAACCGGCGCGCAGGCCGAAATATTTGGAGGATGTGACACTTGGGCCGGAATGTTATGAGACTTTGGCACTTAGGCCATAATGTGTTTGGGCTAGAAATAAGGCGTATGGGCCGGAATGATTTCTAAACCGTGTTCTAGATGTGAGTTGGAATTTAGGCCGAGTGACTTTGGTTGGGCCTAAAAGATTACACATAGATCTAGGATTTTGGTTCAGAGCCCGAGTGAAGAGTTTTCCTAGACTAGAATGAGCCTTGGGCCGAAAGAATTTCAGTGAAAAGGCTTGATTGATTTTTCTCGAGTTTTGTGAATTACCTCAAATTTATGTGAATTTCTTTTCCATGGGCCTAAAACTAAATGGATAATTCATATTGGGCTGAAAAGGGGAAATCACCTAAGTCTAGGCTTTTCGGCCAAAGCCCAAACAAACAATTCACTCATTTAAACCAAACAGGGCCTTTGGGCTGCAAATAATTAAGCTGCAAATTTCGGGTTGGACTGAGTTGATGCAGGGAAAGTTCCTATCAATTTCTAGGCTTTTAGTGGGCCGGTCGTACAAGCAAACAAGGCTCACACAAATTTAACATGTCCTCACTAGACGCTTAAATCAAACCCGGTATGGATCAATCCGGAGAGGTGCTTGGGGCGTGGGCCCAGGTTACCACAAAGGAATAGGGCTTGTACGCTATTCTCTTTGGGCTTCCCCATTCTTTTCACATCACCTGAAGGTGTGCGTCTACAGTCGGGTCTTTGAATGACCAAACAAGGCTAGGTAAGGGCATTGCCAGGAAAATGCTTGGGGCTAAAGCCTAGGTATTAAGGGGATGTGGTTAGACGACATCCTCCTCTTTTCCCCCACTTATTGACATCACCTAAAAGGTGTGAGTTCCTGACAGGGGACCCTAAGGCGGGTCCCAGGGTGAAATTGGCTTGCGTGGACCCTCGCTTTCATATGATACAAAGGTGCAGAAATTTAAATTGCGCATGAAAGTAAACAAACAACATAATAAAAGCCATAAATAAACAATCTCGAGTTAAGCCCTGTTTCTTAAAATTAAACAAGTTAATATTAAGAGTTTGTCCCCAGCAGAGTCGCCGTTCTGTGAGCCTCGATTTTTGAACCCTATCCTATGTTGATTTGATTTGATTAGGATCTGGTCGGGTTCTAGGTCCACTTATAACCTAAGTTTAATAACTAAGTCTTATAACTATAATTATTCAAGCCTAAGTTAGCTCACTAGAACCTATTAGAGTCGTGTAGGATCGGACAGCTGACTCAAACCAACTCAAGGTGTGAGTCTGTGAGATGGTTTGACTTAATCGAAGTAAGAATACTGAAGTACTTATGATATGGAAACACTTAGGCGAACTAAGTGTGCAGAAGCGATTAATTTGAAGTGAAAGTGTTACACGGACTCAGTGGAACTTATTTGAAATAACACTTGAAAGCTTGAAGGACTTAGGGAAACTCAACGAGATACACAAAATAAGTTATTTTATTTTCTGGCCAAAACAAAACAACTTACAATGCCCACTCCGTAGATGAGATCTACTTCGTGGTTTCTCACTCACTTACCCTATACAATATCTGATCACCATCATGACAAGTGTAGTGAAACTAAGATCTTCCTATAAAGGGTCTATCTAGAAGCTCTAACAATATTTGGTACAAATTCTCTCTTTAAATCGGAAAGTGGCTCTCTCTCTAATCTCTTACAATCTCTATCTTAAAAAGCGTAAGTATAAACTAATTATTACATTCCTAATTATTTCAATTCTAAGTACAACGGCTAAGGGAGTCAGTTCCGAATTTATCAGAACTAACTTAGTGGATGTGTGTGGAGAAATATCGTGACAGTCTTAGGCCGCAAACTTCTGAGTCGACTGGAGCAGTCTTGTGACTATTAGGGCTTTTGCGCATTAGCACATTCGTTAAGTAATGGTCGCAACGGTGTGACTGAGTCCTTCGTGCTTCTTAGTTTGTACAGACTCCGTTGTGCTTTGTGTACGAGATTCCTTCTTTGTGTTTTGTCGAGGGCGAGTGACTCCGTCGAGGTGATTGACTATCTCAGCAACATCTTTATGCTCCAACAGTTTCCCCCTTGTTGCTGATGATAGCAAACCTTCGTGAATCCCGATTGAGTCGATTGAGGAAATCCTGAAAACAAAAACACAAAGAGCTAGGGGAACCGACCCTGTCGAAGTTCCCCCTTAAACAAAGCAGAAATTTTAAAGACTGTTTAAAAAACAATTAGATTTGCCTGTTGTGATACCCAGTGTAGGGGTCACCTCCCACATCGATCGGGAGAGCGCACGAACCACACCTTATAGGTGTGGGGATACTCTTGCCTTGTGAGAGGCCTTTTGGGGATTGTACCCCGGAAGCAAAACCGTGCGGGCTGCGGCCCAAAGCGGACAATATCTCACAAGTGGGTTGATTACTGGGCTGTTACAGATGGTATCAGAGCCAGGCCCAGGTCGGTGTGCCAGCGGGGACGCTGGGCTCCCAAGGGGGGTAGAGTGTGATACCCAGTGTAGGGGTCACCTCCCACATCGATCGGGAGAGCGCACGAACCACACCTTATAGGTGTGGGGATACTCTTGCCTTGTGAGAGGCCTTTTGGGATGGTACCCCGGAAGCAAAACCGTGCGGGCTGCGGCCCAAAGCGGACAATATCTCACAAGTGGGTTGATTACTAGGCTGTTACACTTAGCAACACCTTCATTCCCCAACAGTAGCATAGGATACTAATAAGATATATTACCCGAGATATCTAAGAACTTACTTAGATACAGAGCAACGGCCCTTTTAAAGCCGCTCTTGTATTATTACTTTCGAACGGTATGAATCACCTAGAGACACTAGGTATAAGACCTTGATGGAACACATTTGAATTGTATTTACCTAGACCTAAGCGATACTTATGATTTAGATTAAGAGACATTAATCTTTCTGTAATATGTTATGGAGGTAGTGTATGGAGAAATCCAAGAGGATGTGGCTCTTGGTGCACGCAGTTATCACTAAACATGATACGAGGATGTCCGCGTACGGGTCCTTACACTCAATAAAATTCCAATGAACTAAGATGGTTTGTTGATCAGATACTCTACTCTACCGTTAGAGTGGCTACTGCAGTTGATGACCCGAATATAGGGGTATGGTGTAGGGGCACGTCGTTTTAATGAGACATTATCATAGGCATGAGACATTCTCAACTGAACAAAATACGAACAGCTAGGTAGCTCGTATGATTGGCGAATATTATCTAGGGCTTTAAAGCCGAGAGTGAGAATAAATTGTATATTTATAACTCTTGTTTTATTCCGTCTTGTTGTTTAGTATGCTTATATTATATTGATGTGTGCTATGTGAAAAGCATCACTTATGTGTGTTTATTGTATCTTTGTTACAATTGTTTTACTTTACTGTTATTATTAAACGGTGATGCATGTAAAGTGAACTGCATGCTCTCGACCAATCAATTGGGGGGTTCGAGGGGGGCATGATAGTCATATAGTAACATACTTAGCAGGGGCTGATTCCATACATACAAACTGATTTTTCAGGAGAGTAGCTGATTGCCGACGCGGAGGCGCGACTTTTTGATTAGTGGTATGCTTATGGGAATTTTCATATACTTATGATTTTAGACTCGGGCTTGGTGAACCGAGGTTGGAAATATTCGTAGATGCTCACGTGTGTGGAATTTACTTATGGTTTATATTATTATAGAATTATGACTGCTATCTATCTCTTGTGATCACTGCGGGAATGTTTCGTATGTGTTCTTTTTGAGTTGGAAGCTTTATCACTCGCATGGGCGAGGAGAGCGGTAACACCATAGTTGCGATAATATTTAATTTGGGCTGCGATTCGTTTATTTAAGTACGACGATTAGACGACAATTAAGAGGCGTTTTAGTAGGGGTGTTACAAGTTAGGAGAACTCGGATCAGAGTAAGCAGTAGCAGATGAATCAGATGAACCAGATACTCCTCAATCAGCAAAAACAACATCAACAACCTGGCACATTTCCTTCCCAACCTCATCCAAACCCGAATGAATCAGCTAAGGCGTTGACAATGTGTGATGAAGTTGTATCTTCTGTGGTTGTATTTGAAGATGAACCCAGATCCGCTGCAGTAACATTGAGAAGCGGAAGATAGTTGGAAGATAAGCGAAAAGAACAAGTGGCTGAGGAACACACTGGTGAAGAGATCAACCCTTCTTCTGTTGATGCACCATCAGGGTCTTCAGTTCCTCTTGTGAGGAGATCCAGGCTCCTATTCTTCCTACTCCCTCTCACTCTTCTCGTATTACTATTGATGCTTCTTCTTCCTTTCCTAAGCATTTTGAACTCCCATTTCCTAATTGGATGAAGAAGAAACATTTAGATGAACAATTTGCTAAATTTTTGAGCATTTTTAAAAAGTTAACTATCGATATCCCTTTGATTGATGCTTTTCAGGAGATTCCTAATTATGCCAAATTCTTTAAGGATCTTCTGACAAAGAAAAAGAAGAAAGAGGACGAAGAGACAGTTCATCTGACAGAGGAGTGCTCTGCGCTCTCTTTCGAGCACTTCCTCCTAAGCATAAGGATCCAGGCAATCCCGTTGTCCCTTATTTCATTGGAGATGTAGATTACGGCAGTGGCTTGTGTAACTTGGGTGCTAGCATCAACATCATGCCCAATGCCACCTTCTTAAAGGTAAGAGGTGGAGAGTTGCAACCAGTCCCCTCTCAAGCTCCAGCTAGCCAACAAATCTGAGAATAAACCAATGGGTATTGTTCGTGATTTAGTAGTTGGGGTGGGCCGTTTTATTTTTCCTGCAGATTTTGTTATTTTAGACATGGATGATGATGTAGAGGTTTCTCTTATTTTGGGTCGACCTTTTCCGAGTACTGCTAAAGCTATTATTGATGTTCATGATGGTAAGATTACTTTACGGTATGAGGATGAAAAGATTGAGTTTGACATGAAGAAGATGATGAGGTCAACTTCTACTTCTGCTCATTTGTGATGTCGGTAAGTCTTGTTAATGATGATGGGGAAGAATGTAATCTGTTAGATGATGATGACATGTATTTTTTTCCTTCTTTCTGACGTACTGATTCTGAGCCATTGGAGCAAGTTTGTTATACCCAAAATTTTAACCCTCAGGAAGGGCCCAGGCGCTCAAATGCGAAGACAAGGGTAAAATGGACAAAATGCATCAAGGCGGGATTTTCCAAGGACATTCTCAGGATTTTCTATTTTCATATGACTTGCTCACTATCTATAACTACTTCTAAACACCATTGTCATTATGGAAAGTATTTTGTAATTTTTAGATAGTATTTATTTTGGAAATTTAGCTTTTAATTCACATTATAAGCTAATTTCCTTAATAATTAACACATGAAGTAGCCTTAAAATGGAAGAAAAGGTCTCCAAAAATTAGAATAAAAATGCCACATGGTTAAAATGGCTACATGCAGTCATCAACCTGAAAAAGTTTTATTTAGAACCTTAACCCAAAATTCAAAAGAGAAATTCAAACATTCTTGCAGTTTTCTCTCTCCTTTGGAAAATATCCAAATAACTCCAAATATCATGAACTTTTAACACAAGTTAGAGGATGAATTTTAGAGACTAACCCCGTTGAAGTTCGTAAATTCGACTTTCCAATCATAAGTAATAAATTTTGACATGTTTCAGATGGTAACATTTTTATCTAATCGGTTATTTATTTAAATAACCCGATTCTAACTCTCAAAATTTCTAAAAATTTCTTTTGCCTCTGGTTAAAATTTCAGAATTTTTATCGACCTATAGTATATTTTAAAAAATCAGATTCTCTTAGAGCACAAATCAGGGTTTTAGATAAAAAAATTTGTTCTATAAGTTTGGCCATGCTCTTTCTATAAAAGGACCTTCCAAAAACGACCTACGACAGAGGATAACGCTCCCAAAGTCAGAAAACACAGCCACCGACCTTCTCCCCACGTTTTTGCAATCCCGACCCTCAAATCTATATCGAAACTCTATTGAAATCACCCCGAAACTTCTGAAAACGTAATCTTTCTATCCCAATCAGATTTCCAAACATCAAAAACACACAGAAACAACACAAATACAGAAGAAAAATGTCCTTAACAACATAAAGAAGAAGGAGTCAGAAGCTCAATTCGAAGTCAATCCGGAACCGACATCAACTAAGCTTTGAAAGAATCTAGACGTGAAAGGTCACCTCAATTCGAAGATAAAAAAGGTTAGAACTCAGGTTTTCTAACTCTCCTTGACTTCACCAAGTCTCTATTACAACTTCGAATCAAACCGAACTTTTTCGGCTCTGGAATTAGCATTTTTCTTTGCCTCTGTCCAATAACTTGTTCATTACGTTTCGCCATTAATTCGAAGTCAAATTGAAATTTTTTATTACTAACGTGTTTAGAATCTTTCCATAAAATTTGAGCCAAAAACACCACGGGAACCACTAGAATGCCACCGTCTGAGGGTAGTCCATGCCTGCGGACTGCATGTCCGTGGCCACGGACACCCCCGGACCGCAGCGGGAATTTATGTAACACCCATCTCGATCCAATCGTGGTTATCACAAACTTATCACCATATATACAACTCTGCAGCGGATACAAATACATTCCAGGACCTTGCCACGGTCTGACTACAGAATATACCGAACATTAGTACGCACAAATCTTAACCAAATACATATCCTTCTTACAAACCCCTCACATCCTATACATCTTACTAACTCAAATGCATACGAGTGTACATGCACACCTCGTAGGCCACACTTAACCCGTAGCGCTTGTACCCCATCTTACCCTCGTGACGGCCGCCTCCTGACGTTCACCTGTGTAGTAAAAACAGCCCCCAAAGGGGGTCAGCACGAATGCTGGTGTGATCCTCTCATGGCCCCCAAGCTAACATGGCTACGACAACTAATTGTCGATAGCATGGAGGTTGATTAGATGCACAACATAATAGAAGGTGCAATAAACAATCAATCCAAATATGAACAATCAAGGTTCGAACACAAAGAACGACTTAAATGTGTTCCCTTAATTAGTGAGTCAATTATTTCACTCCTTAAGTTACATTTCCTCTTAATCTTAGTCCATCCTTATCTTACCTCAATCTTAGTCTTCTCTTCGGGCTCTTAGAAAACAACCATCCTTTAAAAAGGAATGGATGTAGCTTATCTCAGTCTTATAATACAAACCATCCTTTAAAAAGGAATGGTTGCAACTTATCTCAACCTTATCTTAATCTTAGAATACAAACCACTCTTTAAATAGAAATGATTGTGTCTTATCTCAATGTTTATTTTTGTCGGGTCAAAAGCAACCCTAGCCAATGAGCTATTAACTCCATTGGTTGAATAAACTTATCTTATAATTTAGGATTTAGGTGATCCTACCGCACCATCTTAATGCCACCTACCTTGGACTGTATGCCCAATGTAGCTGAGCCGGCAACCGACCCTAGGCAACAAGTCCATAGACAAGTCCTTAAGCGGAAGTCGGTTCTGCTATAGATACCCCGACCCCTTTTCCTTAGCATGCATGACCGGAGTCAGTCCCGGGTTCCTCACTCCCCCCTTAAGTTCCAGTTAGTAGAAGTCTCAAGACAATGTTTGTTGGTTAACCTCTTTCGGTTTGTAACAAACTAATATTAGGGAGCGTTCCTTAGTCTCACTCAATTCCTTACTAAACGTTGGTTAGTAAGTTCTCACGGTAAGTTGTGTTAGTTTTCAAACATCACACCACAATACAATAAACATAATGTTCCGGTTGCATGCTTTATCTTGTTTAGTGAGCACACAAAAACAAATAGCACACAAGCCGAGGGACACCTCGTTAGCAAGCAGGTCACAAGAAGAACTGTATCGTTCACCGTTGGTCGTTCGGTTGCTTACTCTCTTCTGGAGTCCAAACTTTCAAGTCCTAAAATTCATCCAACTTAGATTATTAATTATTTGTGCGTTACTTAACTTATTTAACTTACTTAACCCTTAATAATCCCCATCTAATACCTCTTAAGATTATAGCTTAATCTTATAACTTAACCTTAAACATGTAAGCTTATACTTAACTTAATCCCCTAGGTCTTTAGGTTTCTAATCTCCATTGCCCTCTCAATGGTGTACCATTAGCGCCATTAAGCACCCTTAAAATTTCTTTTTTTTTTGTTTAGAGTCGTCCGACCCAACCAACTGGGTCGACCATCCCAGAAATTTTCCCGTCTTCTAAGACTCACCCTCCGACCATGTCCGACCCAAGGGCCCTGGGTCGGACCATTCCAGAAAAATTACAGGTGACTTAACAAAGGACGTCCGACCCATGTCCGATCCAACCAACTGGGTCGGACCATTCCAGCACAAGCCCAAAAATTGTCCAATCTTCTCCAAACTTTTCCTCAAGCCTCATAATGTGTTCTGACATCATTTAGACCCTTAAACCCACCTTTAATCATCCTCCAAACTCATTAAAATAACCTCCAAAGATCATTCCAACCTTTTACTCAATTCTTGCAAGAAATTCCTAACACTTGTTAATTAATTCCTTATATTTCCAGCATGTACATTTTGTCTAAAACTTCAACTAACCAAAGTGTTTCTTTTCAACCCATATAACTCCTCCTTAACATCATTACACTCCATCTTTGCTTTGTTAAACCTTCCAAGGTCATCTTGCATGTCCATGCACAATTTCATTTCTTTTCATTTGTTACTCATCACTCCTAAACTCTTGAGCTTACTTATACATTTCTTTCCATTACCTTAACACCTTGACATTATTCTTCATTTACCTTGACCATGCAACACCCTCCTTAGACATTTCCACCTCTTTTATGCAACTTAATTACTCACCATTCTCATGATCATACACTCTTATACGTTTCTAGTCATTTTCCTTGACGACTTACAACATTCTCCTACAATTTTCACTTCCATCACCCAAGTCCACACATTACCATTTAAACTAAACCTTACTAGTCCACTACTAACATCACCACCTCTTACACAAACTTCCCGAAACTCTCATTGTTTTACTCTCTAGTTCATACCTAAATCATCTCAAAGCATTATACATCATTTCCTCCAGATTTTTGCACAGGTCCTACCATTCCTCATAACCTGACTTTGGTGTGTTCAATACACCCACCAATCCTCTAATTTCCTCCTAGACAATTCTAGGTCATTCTAAACCTCAAGAACTCCTTAGTTAACTCATTTCTACTCAAATTCCTTTTTATGACTCCTAGTAAATCTTAGGTCATATTAATTCACCACCATCACCTAAACACTTATTTTCTACTCAAATTTCGCCATAGCTTCTCTAGTATTTTATCATGCCCAAACACATTATCTTCCTCATTCAACCATCTCACACACATCAAGTTCTTTCTCATCATATCTCATCACCCAAACCAACTCATTCACAAAAAACTCAATATATTGCAATAATCTTAAATTGCATAGCACTAAGGCTCTTAAATGGCATGGCTCTTAGGCCCTTAAATAACTTAAACTTAAACACTGAATTTCCCACATATAAAAGCCTTCAACCTGCAAATACACCCATCAATCTCATAGTAGTTATAATACTCTTAAAATCCATCTTAAACTTATCTTACTAACTCATTCCCATTGGCTCCTTAGTCATAAGTTCATAAGCTTGTTTAAGTTCTTTTTCTTAGGTTACATAACCCATTACCTAATGTAGCTTAAAGCTACATTGGTACTTATCTAAATACCATCCCTTAAAACTTAAACCACCATTAGGTAAGCATTTTACCTTGTTTTCTCAAGCTTATCTTAACTTCCTCCTTAGACCTTCTTCTTGAATGAATCTCGGCCACCCATTAGATTTCCTTTTCCTATGTTCTAATCAATATTCAATGACTCACATGAGTGCTAAACAATACACTAACCTTAAGGAATGAAAACCTAGGTTAAAAACTGTTCTAAGGTATAAAAGTGGATGATTACCTTTGAAGTTTCAAGGTAGACTTGGGCATTGAATGAAATAAGACCACCACTAGTCCTTGGTAAATAAAACTAGCTATAACAAGGCATAAAAACAAAGCCCCATGAATTTTCGGTCATGAAGAAGAAGTGATGGAAACATGGTTTTTCTTACATTTTCCTTACCTTGAATGAATGGAGAACCAAATGGGCTCTTCAAACTTGATTTTCCTCCATCAATGAAGTTTTTCCATGGCTTCAAAATGAGGCTTTCCCAATTTTGAAAAGATAGAAAGCTAGAGCTTGAGCTAACTAAGAATAATATGTGTTTAGTTTTTGATTTGGAGCTAAAATGAGCAAGTTATGGACAAGGCAAGGTGAGGCAACCATGGGGGCTGCTCCTACGTGAATGAAGGGAGGAAGAAGATGGTGAAGCCGGTGGGAAGAAGAGAAATGAAGAGAGAGAAGAAGAAAGGTAGCTTATAAGAGATATTTTGCTTTTAAAAGTAAATAGTAACTTCTTACTTTTTCCCTCTTCTTTTCTAACATTATTTGACTACTCATGGTGACTCATCCTCCCATAGAAAACCGGCCCCCTATTAGTTAAGGCAAGTCATGGTCTTGTTTGACCAACTAATTAGACTTAAGTGATTAAAGACTAAACTAGGCACTATTTGGTTACTATTCATAAACTAGTGCACTTATTTGTGAAATTTTTGATTTCCCCTTGATTTAGACCTCCTAATGTGATACTAAGTATCACACATGTTAATTAAAGAGTAATGATGGACATTTAGCCCCTCAAAACCCATTTATAAGACAATTTTTCAAAAATGTGCTTTAAGACTCCTTAAAGCACATTTTGTGTTTTAACTTGTTTTCAAGCTTGGTTTTCTTTGGTAATTGGTTTAAAATGACCATTAGGATATTACTAAGGTCTTAGCATGATATTTGGGTACTCACCCAAGTCTCTCCAACCTTAGAGCACATTTTTGCCTTAACTGCCCTTAAGGCATTTTCTTGTGTTTTCCTTGGTTTAAATTGTCTACCTTACCACATCATAATTTGATGTTTACTTAGCATACTTAGGTTTGGGGTATTTCAATTTAATTTTCAAATGTTTTAGGTTTTTTTCGAACCATGTTCGGGCCCACGAACACCCTTTCCGTGGCTCCAGACTTTTCAATTTTTTGCTTTCTTGCAAATTTAACTTTTCTGCATATTTAGGTTAACAAGGGTCCATGGCCTCGGACATTAGGTCCGTAGCTATGGACGGAAATAAAATTTGTCTTAATTCTGCCTCCGAACCCCTAGTTTAGGTAATTTTAATTTCCACTTTAATTTTAAGTCAAAAAATATCAAAAATACAAAAAAAAATCAGAAACATGTGCGCTTAGTTAAAACAAGCTCGTAAAAGGCCGTAAATAACCTAAGTAGAGGAAAACGAACTATGAGGGGTAATGAAAGTAATTTGAACCCTAAATAGGCGTATACCAATCCCCCGAACCCGAACTCTCCTTTCCTAATTTAATCTAGGTTAAAATTAGGTGGCGACTCATAATAGGTTCCAGTGAGCTAACTTAGGCATTAATAATTATAGTCATATAACTTAGTTATTAAACTTAGGTTATAAGTGGATCTAGAACAAGATCAGATCGTAATCAACCCGAATCAACATAGGACATCGGTTCAAAATCGAGGCTCATAGAATGGTGACTCTGCTTGAGACAAACTCTTAATATTAACTTGTTTAAATTTAAGAAAGAGGGCTTCACTTGAAGTTTGTTTATTTACGGCTTCTATGTTGTTTGTTTACTTTTGTGCAATTTATATTTCTGCAATCTTGCATCATATGAGAGGGGGGGTCCACACAAACCGATTTCACCCCGGGACCCGCCTTAGGGTCCCCTATCAGGGACTCACACCTTTTATGGTGATGTGAATAAGTGGGGGAAAAGATTAGGATGTTGTCTAACCACATCCCCTTAATACCTGGGCTTTAGCCCCAAGCATTTTCCTGGCAGTGCCCTTACCTAGCCCATTGTTTGGTCATTCAAAGACTCGACCGTAGACGCACACCTTTAGGTGATGTGAAAAGAGTAGGGAAGCCCAAAGAGAATAGCGTGCAAGCCCTATTCCTTGTGGTGACCTGAGCCCATGCCCCAAGCACCTCTCCGCATCGATCCTTACCCGAATTGGATAAACGTCAGGCGAGGACATGTTGAACTTGTGTGAGCCTTATTTTCTTATATGATCGGCCCACTACCAAGCTTAGAAACTGATAGGAACTTTCCTACATCAACTCAGCCCAACCCGAATTGGCCGCTTTATTGTTTGTGGCCCAGAGGCCCGGTTTGGTTTAATATGAGAGTCGTTTGTTTAGGCTTTGGCCTAAAACCTTAGATCTAGGTGATTTATCTTTCAGCCCAATTTGAATGATCCATTTAGTTCTAGGCCCACGAAAAAAAAAGAAATCCACCCAAACTTGAAGTAGTCCACAAGACTTGAAAATCAATAGCTTTTCATTGAAAACTTTTTTGGCCCAAAGGCTCATTCTAGTCCAGGTAAACTTTTTGTTCGGGCCCTGGCCCAAAATCCTAGATTTAAGTATCATCCTCAAGGCCCAATTAGAATTATTCGTTTAGTTTTCAGCCCAAGTTCCAATTCACATCTAGGTATGGCTCAGAAATCATTCTGGCCCATGTGCCTCATTTCTAGCCCAAACACAATCTGTCCCAAGCGCCACATTCCCAAACACATTCTGGCACAAGCGCCACGTCCCTAAACACATTCTGGCCCAAGCGTCACATTCCCAAACACACTCCGGCCCAAGCGTCACATTCTCAAACACATTTAGGCCCAAGCGCCACATTCTTAAACACATTTTGGCCCAAGTGCCACATTCTCTAAACATTCCGGCCCAAGCGCCAAGTCATAGTTCAGAAATCATTTCGGCCCAAGTGCCACATCCACAAAACCTTTTTGGGCCCAAGTGCCAATTCACAGCCTATGAATCATTCCGGCCCATGTGCCTCACTTTAAATTCATCCAGGCCTAAAGGCCCATCCACATTCATGAAACTATCTTAGCCCATGCACCTCACTCTCGGTTGGAAAAAGATTAAGGACCAAGTACCTCATGCACATCCTACAGGCATTCCTAGTTCAAAATTTTCATAGAGCCCACTCTGAGTCCAAGAAGAATATGGTGACAGTCATCTCAATGGCGTCTCGACGGTCTAGAGTTCGAATCTTCAGTATGCTAGCATCACACAGTCAGCAGCATCAAAATTCAGTGGAGAGTCTGGGGATCATGTGCATGACTTGATATCACGCCCATCATTCATGTGCATCTTTCAAGAGTTATTTAAGGAACGACTACATTTAACTGAACAGTTTTTGTTATCACCAATAAGAAGCATCGCTTTCATTAAATCATCTTCATTAAAAAAAACAACAACGAAATAATGAATTTTTCAAGTCCAATTTCACAATGACTTTTAAGACAAGGTTAAATTTCCCGACAATGGATTACAAAGACTTGTGTTTTGTTTCTGAAATTTGAACACGCCTTACTGAACACCACAACTCACCACAAAAACATCAAACAACATGCGAAGCGGTTCGAAATTCACGTCTTGTAAAATTGTTTTCATTAACCCCAAGCAAATACTGGAGGCAATCTGAGTTTAGGTTCGTCATCTTTCGTTTAAACATGTGAACAAGTCTCCGAGCGTGAATTCAAGAGAGTGTCTTGAGTGGAAAAACCATGAGCAAATGATCATGTCATTTTTACACGACTCCAGTGACACCACATCCAAAGGTAAGGTAAACGGCATAATTCCAACCGAAGGAGATAATTTGTAGATTTACACTTAGACCTGTGAAAAGTAACAAAGAATGGATACACAACTATCAGAAATGACGAAGCACCTAGGTACAACACCACACAGCCAAAAAGCTTGTGAACCCTGAAATTAAATCCTAGGCACCCCCGCTCAGCCTTTCATATATCTCTTTTCGATATTATAAGCTCTATAAAACAAGCAAACCCGTGATGCATATCCGACCCGGTGACCAACGGAAACAAAAAGCCTGGCTCTTAGACGATGACACCACAAATGCCAATAAAAGTTAAATTTTTGGGTGATAGTCCTTGTGAATATTTAGAAAACTAAGCCTGATGATAACCTCTAGAATTTTGTTGCTCAAAGTTGTTTGATTGTATTGTTTTCTTTAAAACAAATCTATTTTCCCTAAAACTCAGTGGTTTAGCTAATTGTGGAAGCTAACCGGTTTAACCCGGTGATCTTGGGAATGATACGAATGCTTAAAATGAATGATAAGACAAGGTACTCCTCTGATCATGAATTTTCTGAAACAAAACAGGCCTCGTTTATCCGATCATTAAGCCCACAGGGTACTTTATCACCCATCTACCTAAGATTCAGGGATCTGGGATAGTTGGCCCAACACCGCTACCGGGATAAAGAGAAAAATCTGAGTGACAGAATAATCATGCAATCAACCATAAAATCGTTTGTTTTGAAATTCTTTAAAGAAGAAAAGTTTTTGCATGCGAAAAAGGTTAATTGCTGTTTTTGATCATGAGTACATGGTGTTGAAAGGTATTGCGGAACAAGGTAATCTAAAAGATAATGGAAAAAGGAATGAAACTAGTGGAAGGTCCCGAGCTCTACAACGTTTAGTTTTTACAGTTAAACTTCTCCACGCTTTTGATAAAACCATCATTTTTTACTGTTTATGAAAATTGACAGATAAGAGCAACTTGATTCTTTTGATTATCATTTTGCTTGATTTCCTTTTGCACTTGTTTGATCCCACAAGTTCAATACTACGGATTTCGAGGAAAAGTAAATATGAGAGACGGTGCAAGTGACAGCTTTGGTCACTTTAATAGCTCCACATACCCCAAATATTCCTCCATGGTCCCGTTGTTATTCACATCCCACGGCCACGTTATAAGCTTAAAGACTTCCGACTTAATAGTTGGGTATCCAATCATGTGACAATAGCAAGTCGAATGCGTAAATCCAACAAATATTAAATTCAATGGTCCAGAAGTTATGACCGTAAGCAAGAAACGAGTGCAAACACCAAACACATCGAGTGTAGGATAGGAAGCACCACTTAAACACAAGCCTTAACCCTGTGAGGACAAAACTTGTTCACACGTTTAATTAAACAAAATACTGGGGGCAATCGATTGTCCCGATCGATTTCCATAAACTCTAGCTAGATTATCTTAAAGAAAAATACTGGGGGCAATTGTTGGTTCCAACAATTGCTATGGCAACATCAACTGAAACCCAAAAGCTTAAGCACCACTAACACCACTACCACATAGGCACACATAAGCCCTAACCTTGACACAAACACTCTCAGGCATGTCATTAGCCTAACCTCCACAAAAACATCACGTTCGTCATAATCCCGATCACCAACCAATATCATAACCCAACCCCAGGCTTGTCATAAATCCTGAACACTAGCAAAAGGTTTTAGCACGATAGCAAAAACCACACTTCTACCAGCGGCATGTTCATGTTCAAAGAAATAAAGTACAATTTCAAAGTCTTTAATCAGAAAATGATTTTCACTTTCCTTTTTCAGTAGAGCTTTTTCCCAAGCATTGTCGCGTTTGGCACATTTTCAGTAATTTCTTGCTTTGGACAATCTTCAATCCTCATCATTGCCACGTTTGGCATATTTTCAGCAATTTCTTGCTTTAGACAATTTTCAAGCCACGTTTGACACATTTTCCAGCAATTTCTTGCTTTGGACAATCTTCAATCCTCATCATTTCCACGCTTGGCACATTTTCACCAATTTCTTGCTATAGACAATTTTCAAGCCATGTTTGGCACATTTTCAGCAATTTCTTGTTTTGGAAAATTTTCAATCCTCATCATTGCCTTGTTTGGCACATTTTCAACAATTTCTTGCATTGAACAATTTTCAAGCCACGTTTGGCACATTTTCCAACAATTTCTTGTTTTGGACAATTTCAATCCTCATCACAG
The DNA here is from genome assembly GCA_023374045.1 of Limonium bicolor. Taxonomy (NCBI): domain Eukaryota; kingdom Viridiplantae; phylum Streptophyta; class Magnoliopsida; order Caryophyllales; family Plumbaginaceae; genus Limonium; species Limonium bicolor. The sequence goes on from CM041777.1 coordinate 454,786,892, forward strand.
CCATGTTTGGCATGTTTTCCAGCAATTTCTTGCTTTAGACAATTTTCATACCTCATCATTTCTTTCACAATAAGTTCTTATCATAATCATTTATACGAGACCGTTATCATTGGATCACCTCATATGTGAGAATCTAGCCCAACTTTAGTTCGAGACCTAGCATCATTCTTACTTCGAGACCTTGCAACAGTTTAGTGCGAGACCAATACGAGACCAAGTATCAACATCATTGCGAGACTAGTACGAGACAGTGCGGGATCCAAGTCAGCGGGGTAGAGGCAATAAGTCCCCATTGTGATCCTCGATTTTTGAACCACTACCCTATGTAGATTAGAGTTGTTTAGGGTCTAATCGGGTTCTAGGTCCACTTATAACCTAAGGTTAATAACTATTTCATATAACAATAATTATTAAATCCTAAGTTAGCTCACAGGAACCTATTATGAGTCGCCACCTAATTTTGACCTAGATTAGATTAGGAAAGGAGAGTTCGGCTTCGAGGGCTTGGTGTACGACTTATTTAGGGTTCAATTACTTTCATTACCCCTCATAGGTTGTTTTCCTCTACATAGTTTATTTACGGCTTATTACAAAGTCGTTTTAACCTAAATGTGAAAGTTTATGATTTTTTAGTGTTTTTGATATTATCTGACAGAAAATTAAAGTGAAAATTAAAACTACCTAAACTAGGGTTTTGGAGGCAGAATTAGGTCAAATTTTGATTATGTCCGTAGCCACGGACCTAATGTCCGAAACCACGGACCCTAGTTAAATTACATGATTACGAAAACCGAACTAAAATAAAATGTGAACTTGAAAAGTACAGGGCCACGGACAGGGTGTCCGTGGGCCCGGACATGTACTGTTAAAAACCCTAAAGTTTGAAAAATTGAAAAATAAGAAATCCCGCCACCGTCCGTGGGTGTCCGTGGTCCCAGACCATAGGCCCGAGGTCTCGGACAACCCACGGACGGTGGGTTTCTGGTGGTTCCCGACGGTGTTTTCGGCTCAAAATTTATGCACGCGTAGCCTAAAATATTTCCAAGATGTTAGTAATCAAATCTTCACAATTTGAAGTTGAATTAAGCACGAAACTTAACAAACAAGTAACAAGGCAGAAGCAAAAACAATTGGCAATACAGAAGCTGAAAAGAGTCGGTTTGAACCCAAATTTTGAGATAAGATTAATAAAGTCATGGAGAGTTAGAAAAGTAAAATTCCCACCTGTTTTACCTTCGAATTCATAATGATTCTTCACGTCGGGATTCGTCGGGAGCTTCGTTGATGGCAGATTCAAAAGGACTTCGAACCGAGCTTCTGGTCACTGGTTGGTCTTGATGTTTCCCCCGTTTTGGTGATGTTTTTGTTGGATTTTGATGATGGTTGATGCTTTGGGAGTTGGAAAACAAGTTTAAGTGGTGATTTCGGTGGAATTTTGGTATGATTTTGGTGGCCGGGTGTTGAAAAATGTGAGAGGCTGTGTTTTGACTCCTTAGGGTTCTAGAGCTTTGTGATTCCCTTTTTATCAAGAGATTTGATCCTTTTTATAGACTTTCTTGAAGATAGAAAAAATCTAGTAAAAACGAGATTTTTTGGAATCTTAGTTAAGTGACTTCCAAAAAGGATCTTGCTCTGAAATTTTAACCACGTGTCAAGGATGATAATTGTCATTTTTCTGAGGTGAAATCTAATTTTTTTAAAATTGGAATATTTTTAAATTCAATTTCTCGTCAGATTCGATCAGAAATTGCTAGAAATTTATTGGAAATTCAAAAAATCAAAATTCCAATGCCATTATGTTCAAAATCATCCCATATCATGGGTTAAAATTTCTAAGCATTTTGAATTGATTTGACCCTTCTTCGGAGGAGAGAGAAAGCCTATAGGAGGTCCTAAGGGCCTTGAAAATTACAAAAATACCCCCGAAGGTGATTGAGCTGCCCCTATGGCTCCAAAATGCACCGATCAGACCGGGAATCACCACCATTTGACCAAAGTGCCCCTCACAACACTAAAGTTTAACAAACCCTATACCGGGGGGTTAAAATTTTGGGTATAACAGATTCCCCCCATCAACTAGATTTTGTAATGGATATGAAAAGTCTAGTGGATGCCTGATGATACCCCAAAATTTCGGATCTTAAAGACCCTGCATGCAGATTGTGTCGAGCTATTCTAAGGCGCTGACTACCTATGAGTGAAAATGAAATGATGTCAAGTGATTCTAAGGCGTTGACTACCTAAAAGCGAAATAATGAAACAAATTTCAAGCGATTCTAAGGCGTTGACTACCTAAAAGTAAAAAATGAGATAATGTGTAGATGCAAGAATGCGTATATGATAGCGATGCTGATAATGTGTATGATCCTGATGATGTTCGGATGCTTCTAGGGACCAATACCCATGCCGTTGCTCTTGGCTAGACCAAAAGTGGACTTATTGCCATTGCCCCCCAAGCTGGTGTGCAGGGATAACTCCTGGTAAAAACCTTGAGGACTTATTGCCATCACCCACCATTCATTGATCTCAAAATAAGTTGACATAGCTTAGGAGGATTTATTGTCATCACCTTGCCAACTTTTGTCGCTAGGTCTTATGTGACGCGCCTGGATAATGCAGATCGGTCTTGTGACGTGCCTATATGAATGAAATGAATGCAATGTGTTTAATGAAACCAGGTAAATTAAGGAGTGGTGCTAGGTCTCACTACGAGCCTGAAGGGAGGATTTTAGGTCTTACGACGAGCCTAAGGATAATTCTAGGTCTTATGACGAGCCTACAAGTGGAACTAGGTCTAATGACGAGCCTAAGGATGGATATAGGTCTTATGACGAGCCTAAGGGTGTATCTAGGTCTTATGACAAGCCTAAAGGGTGGATCTAGGTCGTATGATGAGCCTAAGGGTGGATCTAGGTCTTATGACGAGCCTAAATGGCGGATTCTAGGTCTTATGATGAGCCTAAGGGTGGATCTAGGTCTTATGACGAGCCTAAAGGTGGATCTAGGTCTTATGACGAGCCTAAAGGTGGATCTAGGTCTTATGACAAGCCTAAAGGTGGATCTAGGTCTTATGGCGAGCCTAAGGATGGTTCTAGGTCTTATGACGAGCCTAAAGGTGGATCTGGGAAGCAAAGCATGTTTTATGCAAATGATTGTGATGAAATTTGATTATGAAAGTGCCATACATGGCAATGATAAGGTGTATGAAGTCCAATTGCTAATAAGGATCGAAAATTGCCCAAAACCTGAAATTGCTGGAAGATGTGCCAAACGTGGTTCTGATGAGCATTGAAAATTGTCCAAACAAGAAATTGCTGGAAAATGTGCCAAACGTGGCTATGATGAGGACTAAAAATTGTCGAAACAAGAAATTGCTGAAAAATGTGCCAAACGTGGCTACGATGAGAAAAACTCTATTGAAAAGGAAAGTGTAATAACCATTTCCTGACTAAGAATTTCAGATGTGCAATTTATTTCTTAGAAAATGAACGTGCCGCTGGTGGGAGTATATGGTGTGAGTGGTGGTTGTGGATTATGACTAGCCTGTGGTGTATGATGTGGAGGTAAAGGGCTTATGTGTGCCTGTAATGTGAGGGTGGTGGTGATGTTTGAGCTGTTGGGTTTCAACTGTGCTTGCAATTGTTGGAACCAAAAATTGCCCCCAGCATTTTCCTTAAGGCAATATGAGTTTCAGAGCTTATGGCAATCGATCGGGACGATCGATTGCCCCCAATATTTTCTTTGATTAAATGTGTGAACGATTCTCGTTCTCACAAGGTCAAGGCTTATGTTTTGATATGGTGCTTCCTAACCTACACTCAATGTGTTTGATGTTTGCACTCGTTCTGTACTTACGGTCACAACTTCTAGACCATTGAATTTGATATTTGTTGAATTTATGCATTGATCTATTACTTTCATGCCATTAGATACACAAATACCAAGTCGGAAGTCTTTAAAGCTTATAACGTGGCCATGGGGTGTGATGAAAGACAGCGGGACCATGGGGGGATGTTTGAGGTATGTGGAGTTAAAAGGGGTGACCAAAGCTGCACCTTGCGTCTTCTCTCGGATTTGTCTTCCTTGTCTTGAAGTCGTCTAGCTGCTTTGTGTTGACGTTGTTTTCGAGCTTCTGGATTTGGACTTTTGAAGTCGTCCTTTACACCATTTCTCTTCTTTTTGGTCATTTGGATTTCTTCGAGGCACCTCGGGTTTGCCTTTTTGTTTTATCCTTTCTTGACTTTGCCTTTAGGGTTCTTGTGTCTCCCGGTTTTTGAATTTCGAGAGCTGTTTTGATGTAAGCTCTTTGGATCCTGTACGGCTTTGGGACCATTTGCAGATCATTTCGTCATTTTGATAGCAGCGGTGCTTCTTTGGACTTGTGAAGTTGCCGTCCAGAAGTCGGGCTCCTTGCATTCCTTTGGTCACTGGGTCGGTAATTCATCATCGGCTGGCTTGTTTTGTGGAGTTTATAATGTTGCAAAAGAGGAGATATATGAAAAGCTCAGTGGGGGTGCTTAGGCACTACTGGAAAAAAAATAATAAACAATGCCCCTTTAAAAACGGTTGTATTATAAATCGTTTTTTATCATAGGCAGGACATCTTAATAAACGCTTTGCTTACAAAGCGTTGTTTATGTTATTGCGCCCAAAGACAAAAACAACGCTTTGTAAATAATCGTTCTTTAAGAGATATGTATAAAAAACACTTCACAAAGGAAGCATTTTTTATGTGTTTGGGCTCGATAACATAAAGAACGCTTCAGTTAAGAAGCGTACGGTCAGCATAAAGAACGCTTTTTAAGTGAAGCGTTCTTTATGTTACCTAAATTAATAAACACTTTTAACCCTCCTGCCCAGTCAATCAAATCACGACTTTTCCCCTACCACACTCTGTAAACCTCGCTCTCTATAAACACTAAGCTCTCTTCTCAATAGAAACCACTGAGCCCAGAAATTATCATTTCCGTCGCGGCGCCTCTTCTCTTCCTTTCTCCCGATATCTGCGCTCTCCATCTTCAATATTCTATCTTCTAATCTCTGCAACCCGGCCAAACTGGTGATGAAGGCAGGCCACATGCATGCATCGATATCAATCTGCGCCTCTCTCGCTATCGGTAATTTTGTGCTGCGAACAGTATACATATATATATGCCTATCCTTATTTTTCATATACTCTTTCGATCGGTAATTAATTTTTGCAAAATCGCACGAACAGGAACATACATGCCCTGTCGCACGCACGACGCCTCTGGATTCACTCTAGCTAGAAATATTTTACAACCCCAACTAGCGAAAGGAACAACATACATGCGCGCTAGATCTATCGGCTCTATTCTTCTGCTGATGAGGTAATTTTGCAAACCAAACTTGTTAATCAGGAACATACATGCTCTGTTTGTTTTGGATTAAAAGGCGTGAAATAAAGTTTGTGTACTGTTTGGGAATAATTTTGCATGCAAACCAAACTGTGTCGCGCGCATTTATTGTTAACTTATGTGCTGATTTTTATCGCCTCTATTATGCTATATATGTGGTAATTTTGCAAACCAAACTTGTTAATCAGGTACATATATACTCTATTTGTTTGGGATTAAAGGCGTGAAATAAAGTGTACATGTGTTTGGGAATAATTTTGCATGCAAACCAAACTGTCGCACGCATCTATTGTTGTACTATGTGCTGATTTTTACTTGCTGGTTGTACAATTAATGAACTTGGGAATATATTAATGTGTTTATTAGGCATCAAACATAATGTGTTTCGGCATGCATACAAATATAGTAACGTAGTTATATATGGCAAAATTAATTTGGTTATATGATTATAGGGTGTATTAATTAATGTTATATTATATTATAGTATAACCTAGGGTGCAAATATTAGATGACTATATAGGGTGTATTAATTAATTAGAAAGACATAGCATTACGGCATGGTCAGCTTGCCTGACGTCCCCTTCCCCATATTGCTTTTAAGTTCCTTCACATTCTTCTCAAATTTGTTATCCGGTCAAGCTAGGCATTCCAATTAACCCTCTAATGTTTTGGAAATCTATATGACCAGCATTGGCCATATTAAAGACCTCTACTTACAGCTTCTTAAGTTCTTGTAGTTATTATTTTAGTATCCCTCTACATTTTTTGGCTAGCGCCTATGCACCTTCGATCGTCATCAACCTGTAATAAAAAAATTGAACTCGGACGGGCCCACCAACAACACGAATTTAGTCACCTCTGACTAATATATATGTTGTGAATGCTTCAGTAGATCTAACAATCAGAACTGGACAGCACTGAAAAATTTGGGGACGACACAGCCGAATAATGTGGAATTCCGATATCAGCAGAGACCGAGTGGTATTGATCTTCAGAAACATCACAGAGAAAATCGGATAAAAAGCCAGACGAATTTGGCCGATGGAGACAGTTGCTGCCTCTATTGAAGATCAAAGTACCGACGATCATGATGATTCTTCTACTGATACAAAAGAGACAGAAGAAGAAAAACATGGTACAAAAGAGACAGAGGCAGATACAGATGAAAGGATAAATGAGAACTTAGAAACAAAGAGGTTGAAGAAATTGGCTAAAAAGTTAAGTGAGGCTGCCACGAAGTAGAGTCCGGTGGCGATTAACGAATTACTGGCCCACTTCATGACCTTGAATGAAGAAAATGGTTTTCTAGAATAGTTATATGAGGAGGAGAAGAGGAAACTTAGTCGATTATATGGTGGCATGGGGGACTATATGAAGATAAAGTGGAACCAAATCGCCCGGTTGATGAGTTTCATGTCTTATGGATGGAGATGTAGATGGAGAAGCTAGGGACTTCTCCATCTCCAGTTTCAATTGGATTCGCATCTTCTTTCAGTTTTGAACATCGATAGGTCTGAGAAATCTTTAAGCACATGGACATGAATGTCTGTAGATTGCATGCAGTCAATTGGAATACTAGCCACACACTATTGAAGTGGGGTGCATCCTATCTTTTTTAAAAAACTAGATGAAGGTCCCTTGGCAATTAAAAAGATTGAGAGATTCCCCCTAAATAGGATTCCCCCTGAGTTTGCATGTTAAGCGTCTTTAACAAATGATAGCAATAAGTGACAACTTTTATGCACAATACGTGACAGCTTTTATGTTATACTATAACCGTAGTAGAAAACTTTCTACTATGGTTATAGCATAACATAAAATTTGTCAGGTATTATGCATAAAAGCTGTCACTTATTCCTATCATTTGTTAACGACACTTAACATGCAAACTCGGGGGGAATCCTACTTAGGGGGAATATCTCAATCTTTTTAATTGCCAAGGGATCTTCATCTAGTTTTTTTAAAAAAGATAGGATACACCCCACATCAACAGTGTGTGGCTAGTATTCTAATTGACTGCATGCAATCTACAGACATTCATGTCCAAGTGTTTGAAGATTCTCAGACCTATGCATGTTCAAAACTGAAAGAAGATGCAAATCTAATCGAAACTAGAGATGGAGAAGTGCCTAGCTTCTCCATCTCCATCTCCATCCATAAGTCATGAAACTCATCAACCGGACGATCTGGTACCACTTTATCTTCATATAGTCCCTCATGCCACCATATAATCGACTAAGTTTCCTCTTCTCCACCTCATATAACTATTCTAGAAAATCGTTTTCTTCATTCAAGGTCATGAAGTGGGCCAGTAATTCGTTAATCGCCACCGGACTCTACTTCGTTGCAGCCTCACTTAACTCTTTAGCCAATTTCTTCAATCTCTCTGTTTCTGAGTTCTCATCATCCTTTCATCTGTATCTGCCTCTGTCTCTTTTGTATCATGCTTTTCTTCTTCTGTCTCTTTTGTATCAGTAGAAGAATCATCATGATCGTCGGTACTTTCATCTTTAACAGAGGTAAGAACTGTCTTAGCGAATTGAAAATTTCTTCTCAGGTACGTATTACAAGTACTTTTATGTTTGAATTGGTAATTTAACTATTTGTGCATGTTTGGATAAGTTTAAATGGTGTACTTAATTGCTTTTATTATTCTCGCGTGCAGCTTGTTGATTTCTTCTCAATACTTTTTCACAAGCCGATCTCAAGTTTGCCAAGGAGCACACATGTGTTGAAAGCACTAAATTGATCAGAAGAAGTCATGAGTTGTAGCTAGCTATCTTTTCTTTTTTCAAATGGCTGTATTGTTATGATCGAACTTCAACCATTTTTAGTAGTTTGGTTTATAACTAGTTACAAATGTTGTAGTTTATTGGTACTACAGTTAAGCCTATGTGCACTGGTATAATGCAAACAAAGTACTGTTGTTGATCTGTTATAATTCACCAGTTTGGTTGATCTGGTATATATAATGCAAACAGGTTGTGAATGACAATTTGTGATCTGTAGCGCGCATTTAATTTTGTGTTATGCGCAGGGTAATAAATTGTATAAAAAATAAAATAAAAAAAGGACCATATAAGAAACACTTATATGTATAAGCGTTTCTTATACTCTCGCGCCAAATGTCATAAAGAACGCTTATGAATATAAGTGTTTTTTTATAAAACGTCATAAAGAATGCTTATATTAAACAAGCGTTTTTTATATTCAGACATAAAGAACACTTCAAGATGAAAGCGTTCTTTATGCCTCGTAGATTCCCACCGCCTTACACACCTTAAAAAACGCTTTAGCAATAAGCGTTCTATTAAATTAATGTATAAAAAACGCTTAGAACGCGTTCTTTAAGAGGTTCGACCATTTGCGTCGCTGGCATAAAAAACGTTTATGAAACGTTCCATAAGACAAATAAAAACGTTGTGTTATACCCAAAATTTTGACCCCCTGGGTTAGCGTTTACGGGGTGTTAGTGTTGTGAGAGGCATTCTAATCAAGTAGTGAGGGATTCCGGCTTGAGCGGCGCATCCCATGGCATGAGGAGCAGTTTCGTCATTTTCAGGGGCGTTTTGGTAATCTTTAGAGGCTCCTAAGACCTCCTATAAGCTTTCTTCTCTCCAAAGGATGCCCAAATCAGCTTGAAATGCTTTGATATTTTAACCCATGATAGAGGATGACATTTTAAGCATAATGGCGTTGGAATTTTGATTTTTTGAGTTTCCAATAAATTTCTAGCAATTTCTGACTGAATCTGACGAGAAATTCAATTTAAAAATATTCCAACATTTAAAAAATCCGATTCCACTTCAGAAAACTCATAATTTCCATCCTTGACATGTGGTTAAAATTTCACAGCAAAATTCTTTTGGAAAGTCTCTTAATTAAAATATCAAAAAATCTTACTTTTACTAGATTTTCTTTATCTTTAAGAAAGTCTATATAAGGGGATAGGTTTTTGGATAAAATCAGAACCTCACATGCTCAAGAACCCTAGAGAGTCAGAAAAGGCAGCCACCTCTCCCTCTCTCACGTTTTCCAACACCCGGCCACCCAAATCATACCGAAAATCCCCCAAAATCACCATCTAAACACGTTTTTTCCAATTAGCACCAATCATCATCAAAACCCCACAAAAACACCACCAAAGCGTGAAGAACAGCAAGAACAACCAACAACCAGAAGCTCGTTCGAAATCCTTTCGGGTCTGCCATCAGCGAAGCACTCGACGAATCCCGGTGTGAAGAAACGTTGTGAATCCGAAGGTAAAACAGGTAGAAACTCCACTTCCCTAATTCTCTACGGTATTATCTGTCTTGCCTCAAAATTTGGGCTCAAACTAACCCCTCTACGCTTCTGTATTGATGTTTGTTTAAGCTTCTGTCCAATAACTTGTTTACCAAGTTTCGTGCTTAATTCGAATTCAAATTGAGAACTTTAAATCACTAATGTCTTGTATACCTTTCAGGCTACACACCCATAAAATTTGAGCCAAAAACACCTTCGGGAACAGCCTCAACGCCGCCGTCCGAGGGCGGTCCGCACCCACGGACGTCATGTCCGGGGTCCCGGACTCCCTGTCCGTAAGCTCGGACACCCACGGACGGCGGCGGGATTTTTAAATTTTAAAAATTAGGTTTTTTTTATAATGTCCGGGCCCACGGACAGCCTGTCCGTGGCCCCGGACTTTACAATTTTCTGTTTTCTGTTTAATTCGACTTTTATCTTCATATAGGTTAACTGGGGTCCGTGGTTTCGGACATTAGGTCCGTGGCTACGGACGGAAACAAAATCTGACCTAATTCTGCCTCCAAAACCCTAGTTTAGGTAATTTTAATTTCCACTTTAATTTTCTGTCAAAAAACGTTAAAAAATAAAAAACAGAAGCGCGCACCTAGGTTAAAAACAACTTTGTAGAAAGCCATAATTGAACCAAGTAGAGGAAAAACGACCTAGGAAGGGTAATGAAAGTAATTGAACCCTAAATAAGTCGAATATCAAGCCCCCGAACCCGAACTCTCCTTTCCTAATTTAATCTAGGTCAAAATTAGGTGGCGACTCATAATAGGTTCCAGTGAGCTAGCTTAGGTTTTAATAATTATTGTTATATGACATAGTTATTAATCTTAGGTTATAAGTGGACCTAAAACCCGATTAGATCCTAATCAACTTAATCCACACAGGATAGGGTTTAAAATCGAGGCTCACAGACTAGCGACTTTGCTGGGGACAAACTTCTTAATTTTAACTTGTCTAATTTTAAGAAAGAGGGCTTAACTTGAAAACGTTTATTTATGGCTTTTACTATGTTGCTTGTTTATTTCTGTGCGCACTTTAATTTTCGCACCCTTGCATCATATGAGAGCGAGGGTCCACGCAAACCAGTTTCACCCCGGGACCCGTTTAAGGGTCCGCTGTCAGGGACTCACACCTTTTAGGTGATGTGAATAAATGGGGGAAAAGAAGAGGGTGTCGTCTAACCACACCCCTTTAATACCTGGGCCTTAGCCCCGAGCATTTTCCTGGCAGTACCCTTACCTAGCCCATTGTTTGGTCAGTCAAAGACCCGACCGTAGACACGCACCTTTAGGTGATGTGAAAAAAGTGGGGAAGCCCAAAGAGAATAGCGTGCAAGCCCTATTCCTTTGTGGTGACCTGGGCTAACGCCCCAAGCACCTCTCCGGGTTGATCCATACCCATTAATCAAGGTCGTCGGGTGAGGGCATTTTGAATTTGTGTGGAACCTTGTTTGCTCTTGTGATGGGCTCATAACCAGGCTTAGAACGGATAGGGAATTACCCCCACAGTTGGCCCAACCCAGTTCGAAGTTCCAGTTGTTTGAGGCCCATAAGCAAGGTTGAGTGCTGACTGATACCCTCTGTATGTTTTTTTTCTTGGAAAAAACAGGAAAAAGTCCATGGCCCACAGCTTCGAATTCGACAAGTCCTGTGACAGAACTATGAAAGACGTGTTCAACTGGTCAAAGAAGGTCAATAAGTTGTCTATCCTCCACACCCTGGC